>JAGTXK010000170.1:0-38967 GCA_019096195.1 Boletus sp. NGJ
CCCGCTGTCAATGATCTGGCGGCAATTCTGGCTGTGTACGGCTGCGCCATGGCTGGTTTAGCCATGCAGAACGTAAGGTATGACTGACGTGAGGCGTCAATGCCAACGTTCTCGGTCGTATAAAGCAGTGTTGGAAGAGTCATGTGCCCACCCGTGGAAAGCACGAAACCATGAATGGTGTCGTCCACGGCGGATTGCCGCGGGGACTGCGGCAGCCCGAAAGGCCGAACGGATGGGTACGTATCGGAGTTTGAATGGGACTTAAATTGTACAATTCACACGATTTACTCCGATTTACAGCGAGTATTTATTTCGGAGTTTCAATTTACTGTACTTTTCACACGAGTTGGCCACGTGGGAAAATTAGTCTTCGAAACGCGCTCTATCTTTCATCGACTGCGCCTGCTCAACGACTCACCAGATTTCGTCGGAAAGGATACCGTTCGACTCGGATGCAGCCAGTGATCCTGTTTCGTGTTGTCCGATTGAGATTGAATGAATTTTGGTGTTTTTGGTATTTTCAGGCTCGGAGTTCTGTGCCTCAGAAGGATACTGACCTCCAACAGTCTTGTAGGCATGCAGAAAGGCCGGAAAACCAGCCCAGAGGTACAATGGGCTATTGTCCGACTGTCAAGGATCATTCTGCATGATGAAATCAGCATGGGGCTGGATGTATCTACATGCACCATCAGATGAGTACTTTCTCATTTTTAGACACATGGGACAATCCAAGAGTGTTCAGATGCAGCAGAGAAGAAGGGAGATGAGAGCAAAAAAAAGCCAAACTGGCATCTGTAAGATGTTAACATTGAGGTATGTGATAAATTTGTCTGCCTCTGTGTGTTCTGATATGACATCACAGTTTCTTCTTCATCAGTAAATCCAGGGGTAGCTGTCCAGTACTGTCCAGTACTGGACAGTGTCATAGTGTTCATAGTGAGGGTCCATGTGGACAGTACTCTTACAGCACTGTCATCATAGTCATAGTATGCTATAGTACCTCATAGTGTTGGTGGGAGTCATAGCATTTCATAGTGTTAGTGGAAACCATAGTACCTCATAGTGTAGGTGGAAACCATAGTGCCTCATAGTGTAGGTGGAAACCATAGTGTCACCTCAGGCATAGAACTACACACATCACTCATCACAGTAATGTCAAAACAGTGTATGGATATTAGACACCAAAAGCACATGTTACTCTAATCAAGGTTGACATCATAATACTCATGGTCACTATCATCACCATCTTCAGAGTCCCTATGAGTCATACCACCAGCCCTAATACCAAATACATCAGTGTGATAAACATATAAGAAGGAGCAAAGAACATACACCCCTGTGTGTGCAATCTCACAACATATCTGTTGAAACTTACAATAATGTACCTCATGCCCCTCGAGCTGGATCACCAGTTCATTGTACTTTTTCCATTGCAATGATGACTGTCATGACTGAAAAGAGGAAACTTTGCCTTGCCATTAAGGAAATACCCATTAAGAATGCATTGTATCTGAAAAATAATGTTAGAGGAATGATATTAGATACACAGGACTTACCACAGTGACCACAAATGTCAGTGCATACTTTGGTATCTGCATTGAAAACTCTGGGTGAACATTGCTGATATGCTTATCATAACTGTAAAAAAACACATAAATGAGTTTCCGAACAGCAGGGTGCCCAAAATTATTACTGTGGCTCTAAAAAAAATCAACAATAGAAGATGGAGTATGTGTGGTCATACCTCAGGATCTTTGCCTCTGTGTGCAAACAATGCCTTCTTGATCAGACGCTCAGCCACATGCTTAATATGTTTGCATGTGTCAACCTTTGAAAGTCGACTCCCTAAGGGGGGGAATATATCATAGTGTGCCCACACTAAACTCACCACAGCCTTCTTTAGCTTACCACACCAAGATGTAAGGTCTTTAAACAGCTATGAAATATCAGCGAGGTTTAAGGTTCATGTCAGAACACGTACAAGCTCACACATTTGTTGCTAATACTTTAGGTAGTAGCCTTTTTCAACCGTTTGATTCATGCATCTCCACCTCTGTATGGTCATTGTGATGGCATCCAATATGAAACCATGTATTGCTGCTTTCCTCTGTGGCCAAGGATTGTGAATGGCAACATATATGTGAGTCTTGATTTTACAATCTTCCAGGAAGTCCATCCATTTGGGTGGATAGAACCCAAGTTGCATTGGGTCCATGCAATGTTCCTGCTTTGTGTTCTTCGAGTAGCATCTTTCCCTTGTTACACCATGTAACAAATAACATGTTCCCAAGTAATCAACCCTGTATAATTACTAGACTAGCCGGACTTGAGGAGAAAATACCTCCCGAGGCCCAAAGGTTCCTTAGACTGGGGACCAATGGCTAGCTTTAATGTAGAGCCTCCCTTGGGGTTGGAGCTGCTACTCTATGACTGATGTCGGAGTCTTGGACTTTGAGGATGGTGGCGCAATCTGAAAGAAGGGCAGACCTATCCTATATGGAGGTCAGTGGCAGAGTCCTGACCAATACAGGTGCCAGTGACGGAGTCCTGGGCTTATACAGGCCAACCTCTATTGGCGTTGGAGTTGCCGTTGGCTAGCGACGTGAGTGGATGGCGACGAGGCCACACAAGTGTGAAGTGATGAGGAAGACAATCACAAGCACTGTGGTGATCACCTCCAGAGTGGGCACAGGCTTCTGAGGTGAAGTGGAACCAAAGGGTGGGTAGATTACATGAGAAGTTGTGTAGATCTAGATTAGAGTTACATGAAGGGCAAACGCCCATATATATAGACCTCCCCAATCTAGGGCAGGCTTCCTATCGTATATGGTAATATTCTGTCTGCAACAGAATATTACCATAAGAGATCAACACATCAGTCAAATGAGGAAGTTGGAATATTAGGCTGTGTACGAGAGAACACAGCTGGGGAGGCAATGTCTATTGATCAAATCAGAGGTGAAATGCATATATCAATGAAATGGGAAATGAGCTATGTCATGGTCGAAACAGGTATCTCCTAGAAAGGGAGTTCTGAATGAGGTGATGCCTATGTTGGTATTGTGGGGGAATCCCAGAAGAATCCCTGGTCAGAGTCAAGGAAGAGGTCATCCCATAGTCCTGGAGGGGGTGAGGGAAGAGAAAAAGATGTACCCCCTTCCCTAACCATAACACCCCTAGAGTGCTGCATACTGTTTTCACTTTCTTCATTGTCGTCCACAGCTGGGTTCTGCTGCTGTGGCACTGCATGTTGCTGCAAATGCTGTAGTTGAGCAGGAGACAGAGGTTTGGGGCAGTGGTTTTTGGAGTAATGTGCTTCAAAAACATTTGTGTCCTGTGAAAATTTTATTAACATTAATATTTTAAGGAATCGATCCTTACCTTGTTTACTTCCCTTGGTGGTTGTGTGTCAACTTCACCTTCTGTCTGAGATTCATTGATAGCTTCGTCTTCCATCTATGTTCAAGTGAGTATCTGTGCACAATACAATGGTTACCTAGTATGCATGTTGCCAAAACCATCCCCTTCCATATCATTATCCTCATGGTTGGACACCAGCCTGGGATCATTACCACCCTCTTTGTTACTGCTTGAAGACTCTTCAGATTCAGAGTCTTCACAAATGGGGACTTCCTCTTCATCACCACCATCATCACCTGGCAGGCACTTAGGTTCGTCTGAGCTAGTCAGCTTTTCCACTTCTTTGGCCTGGCTGTTACCCTGATGCAGCATCCTGTCCCTCTGTAAGGCTTGCTGTTTCCATTCTTCAGCAATGATCCTTGAATCCCTGGCCAGTGTGGGCTGCTCAAGAGCAAACATGTCATCTGCCGGCTATGGACATGCCATGGTTAGGTGACTGTGCCTATACAATGGAACTCACTAACTGGAATCCAAACCTTGAAATCAGCTTAGCCACTTTGGAGGCCACCACATATTGAGCAGCTTGAGGGTTCCCAGACTATTGTCATCAAAATGACTGTGTTGAGCATGGACATTGAGGTATATCACTTACCCTACTCATCTGCTTCAGGTGTTCATGGGCCACCACATGTTGAGGTGGTGGCAGGTCTCTAGACTGTCATTATCAAAGTGAATGTGTTGAGTGCAAATGTTGAACATGAGATATATGGCTTACTCTATCTGTTTGCTGCCTCTGGTTTTCATAGGCTGCCAGATGTTGAGGAGGTGGGTGAGGCTGTTGTCATTGTGGAGGCAGTGAGTGAGGTTGAGGATTGAGGCCCAGTGAAAAATGGACATCACCATTTCAACCCAGGCATATTGGCAACGATCAATTAGATTACCATAGATGGATATTGTAGGGAAATCATGCAAAATCTATTGAGAAATATGAAGTAGATACTAATTGATTACCATATACGACTTGCTTGACAAGATGATTGTGACTCAAGTCAAGACCCAAACAATCTACTGAAATATTGCCCTACCTACCAGGCTATCAGTACATCAGCCTATCAATTGATACCTCTTGTTTCAAGGTCTTTCATCCCTACTGCTACTTCCTAGATGCCTGATCTCAGGTGGTGTATTTGCTGCAAGTACTGTGGACAATGTCACAGGCAGGTTGCAAGACAGACATGGTTCAGACACCTGCAAGAGGCAAATGATGATGAGAAAGACACCATATAAAATGCCAGCCTGACTCTATCTGACGAATTTCATGCCATGATAGGCCTGCAAAACACTTGAGTGCATGAAGAAGATGTGGAGGACAGTCCTGCAAGACTTTTGCAACGTTGCCACACAGAAGTTGATCAGGTTTGTCATTACACTGACTTCTATCAAGTGCTTGCAAACAGAACTTGAATATTCTACACCACTGGTAGGAGCCTGAACCCCAACTACCGTTTCACTGGCAAGGCCAGTCTAAGCCACTGGGCCCAAACCAACTAAATCCCCCTGTCAAGCAGCAGGAACCTCCTCCAAGTCAAAATGAGCAGGTACAGCCTGAGAATGAGCATGTGTACCCTGAAACCAGGCAGGCTCTCCCTGAAAATAAGCTGATACCTCCAGGACATGATCATGACCCTCCCAATCCCCCCCTTTGCCCTCTAAGTCCATTCCCTGGTGTACCATTGGCCCAACATGATCACAGTCTACTTGATCTTGACCTTTAAGAACTCACACAACTCACCCAACTTGACTTCCTCCAACACAATCTTTCATTCATACAGAATGTGCACAATGCATCTCTGGATGATGAAGGAACTGGGCTTACCCCTGAAATACTCAAACAACTCCATAATCCATCTAAGTCCACCCCTGAAATAGAGGACCCCCTTCTTGAGCTCATGCTGACCATCTTACTTGCGCTCGAACATTCCTCTCAGGAAATGTATGAGAAGACTCAGTTAGTGATTCAGAAATGTTTCCCCAACTCCAAGGTCCCATCTTTCTACCATGCCAAAACTGCACTTGCAGACATTACTGGAATTAAAGCCATGACTCACCACATGTGTCCAAACTCATGTCTTGCCTACATTGGACCACATGCTGACTATGAGATATACCCAAATTGTGACAAGTGTCATTTTGACCAAATCAAGCTTCAACGATCATGTGGACGTGTCAAGGTTCCTCATGTGGTCTTCAACACAATTCCATTGGCTCTACAACTTCAGGCTCTTTTCAGAATCTATAGAACTGCTCAGAAGATGAAATACCAAGAGCAACATACCCAGAAGATTTATGAGGAGCTCCTTCAAAATGAAGGCTTTGTTGATGCCTATAATGATGTCCTGACTGGGAGCACATATCTAGATGCCGTTTGCAATGGCAAAATTGAGCTGGATGATATGCTATTAATCCTCTCGATTGATGGTGCACAGTTATACGAGAGCACTCCAACTGCTGGATCTATATTTGAATCATGCTCGAGCACTCGCCTGACGAACATTATAAGAAGAAACATATATTCACAGGTGCAATTATTCCTGGACCCAATAAACCCAAGTTTATTGAGTCGTTTCTTTACTCTGGCTTCCATCATGTATCAGCAGTTTAGTGTGAAGGACTTACCATCTGGGATGCTTCCATTGACTGAACTTACACTTCAAACCTCTTCTTGATCCTTGCCTGTGCCAACAGACCTGGCCTCCTTTGCCTGAGTAACCTTGTAGGCCACTCAGGCAAACAAGGCTGCTGTATGTTTTGTCCCATCAAAGGATGTCGCAAACTGAATAGTTCACAGTATTACCCAGTGCTCCTGCAGCCGAATAATTATTGAGTCAATGGTTGCCTTCACCCTGATATCAGCCCCTACAACATTGCTCCTAGCACCTTGAGTGACTATGTGAAGAAACTCAAAACTCTAATGGCAGCTCCTAATCAGGCCCAATACAAAAAGCAACATCTAGAAACTGGTATTGTTGGGCCTAGTTTTCTCCTTGGACTACAACCTGAACATATACTTGGCATTTCTAAGTGTTTCTCTTCAGAAATCATGCACCTTGTGGGTGCAAACCTGGTCTTCTTGTTTACTGACCTATGGCAAGGCAAAATCAACTGTGATCGCACCAATAGTAAAGACACATGGGACTGGATGGTCCTTGTTGGAGAAACATGGCAAAAACATGGCTGTGACATTGCAAACTGCAAACCACACCTTCCAGGCTCATTTGATGTTGCCCCTCGCAATCCTGCAGAGAAAATAAATTCATGGTATAAGGCAATGGAGTATATTACATGGCTATATGCTCTTTGTCCAGCTCTCCTCCACAATGTCCTTCCTGAAAAGTACTGGCGAAACTTCTGCAAATTTGTTGCAGCACTGCAAATCATGTCCCAATATAGAATCACCTCTAAAGACCTTACTCATGCACATGAACTCTTTGCAGAATGGGAACTTGAATTCAAAACAATTTATTATCAGCGTCAGGTCAACTGAATACATTTTATCTGCCTCTACATTCACCTTGTCAACCATCTTGCTATAGAAGCAACATGTGTTGGAGCATGTATTTGCTCCTCTCAGTGGACTATGGAACAGACAATTGAGAATCTTAGCCAAGAAATATGTCAACTGTCCGACCCATTTTCAAATCTTGCCCAGCAAGGCATTTGACACTGCTAGGTCAACACATTCAAGGCACTGTTCCCATATCTAGACCCACCTGAAAACCTTTGTCCACGTGGATCTGAGGATGTTGATAATGGTTTTATCTTGCTCAGGAGACAGGATAGGTGCCCCATTAGTGGTTCTAATAATAAACATAGAGTAATCTCAGAATTTCTTGGGCGACCAGCACCAAAGTATTGACAATGGGCACAGCTTCATCTTCCGAATTGACAGATAGCTTGATCCCTTTGGATGGAGTCCCAGAAGTCATTAGGTGAAATTTGAGTAGCACGTCATGTTAAAGTCAGTTGATTTCCTATTTTTATGGCTCAATTTAACTCGACATAGATATGTCTTAATGGGTGATAATGCTTTGCAAAAGTACAATATTTCGTCTAACTTGCAGTTGAAGTTGATGATATACCCCCAAATCAACTACTTGGTCCCCCAGAATGTTGGTGCTTTGTGAACCTTGCACTCGTCCTTCTCTTTTCTGAAAGCCATCCTGAACTCTTTGCATTATCACATAGAACCCTTATAACATGCACATCACTAGGGCAGCCAAGTCTCTGCCTCATAGATGTCAATGACATCCTTTCAGTTGTTGGTGTGGTGCCCCACTCACTGACATTACTTTCCAGAATTGTTGAGAACAGATTCTTTGTTGTGGAAAAGAGTGGTCTTGAAATTGCATGCTCTGGGTCTGAAGTGGATGATGATGGTGGTGATGGTGGCAACGACATTGATGGTAATGAAGGTAATTGAGAATGCTTAGAAATGTTATGAGTATTGTATATGATGAAGTGTAGAGCATACAGAATACATCAAGTTGCAGGCTACTATGAAGAGGTCATTTGTCTGATATATTGATAATGTACCCATGCAGCATCTACTCTCTACCTCCTACCATCATGATGTTGTCATTGGGCTCACCATTTGAGTCAACAATGCTCACTCCCCTTACAATACCAAACTTTTCTAATAATTCACTTCCACATTCTTTTCCTAAGAGCTTTCCTCATGATGAGATTTTCAACGGCTCGCTTCAGGTTTCTCATATCATGAACCACACCACACCAAGACAACTCAAGTCAATGTACACTCAAGATAACTCTGCACATTTTCCAGGTCTTTTATCACATCAAGAATTCAATAGTGATGTAAGTATACTAATTTGACTTCGCATTTGTTTTGATGATTTCAATAGCATGCATATGTATACTACGAGCAGAAGATTCAGCAACTTCAGGCAGAAAATACAAGATTGGCTGCAGAGAACATAGAACTATGAATATCCATTGCATTCAAGTCAGTTTATAAGTGAGCTGTGATATTTCTGGCACATATATGCACTGATTTCAAAGTTTGGTTTTGCCTTCAGGCATGCTTTTAATCATCTTACCACCTCAATCCATGTTAATCCAGATCTGAACAATCTACCCAGTGACTGAATCGGTGCCTTGTATCAGCCTCTGCCTATTCTGACACAGCCATTGCCTCCAATCAACAAATCAGACCACCCATGTATTCAATTTTGGAGCCAGGCCAACTTCAAGAAATGGGAGAAGGGTCCAGAAGCATAGGCCACCATCGCAGACCATAGGTCACTACCATATCTCAAAAACTATGACAGTGATCCACTTCCTGAAGCAACGATCATGGCTATCCTCAAGAAGATGCATGCCATCTGGAAAGGTCTTAAATGCCACTCACTCGCCCCCAAGACCTGGGGAAATGTGGCTGATTTCGTGAAGAATTTGTCCTATGTGGAGGTAGTGTGAGACTTCCCACAAATGGGCTTATGTGACAACTTTTGGAAGGTGGACACCATCACAACTGCGCAGTATTCCTCTTGGGCTCAGACCCACCTAAAGGAGGGTAAGTGTAAGGTAAACATCAAATCTGAACCATTACTACAACTCAATTTGAGCATGTCTGAGCCTAAGAAGCTCAAGCTTGACTCTGACCCAAGTATTTCCCTGTCTTTCACACCCATGAATCTCGACAGCTTGAACACAAGTTCCTCTCAGGCTCAGGCTGTACTCCACTCTGGCTCTGCTTCTAGCCCCCCTGACCCCCTTGCAAACTTCTCTGCTGGATCAAATGCAAGTGCAAATTCTCCTGTGTCCTCCACCATAGGCGATACCTTGAGCCTATACAATCACATTGTTCCATACTATATGACAAGCCTGCTTGCAAAAGAGCTGATCAGTATGGATGGCCCAAGGTGGGCCCAAGGTATGTAAGAAACATGAGAGACAGTCGGGCCCGAGTGAGAAGGGCATTTGTAGACAATGGGGGGCCTGAATGCATGTATAATCAACATGTGGTCATTGCAAATACATGGGCCTGAGTCAAAGTGAGTTCATTAGCCAGGTGCAGGCACAATCTGTGTGGGGTATGAGGGAACCGACCAGGCCTGAGTGATACTGGTTGTGACAGATATGTGCAGGTCTGAAGAGTAGTGAGTGTGATGGATGTAGGAGGGCCCGAAAAGCTCTGAGTAGGATGGGATCGTGCAGGCCCAAGTAATGAGTACGCTTGACATGGATGGGCTCAAGTGGCCATGACAGGTGGAACATTATGTACAGGCAGGCCTGTATGCTACTGATGCCTGAAGGCTACAAGTGGGCCTGAGTGGGTGTGACTGCTGGTACATTGGGTACAGGCAGGCCCAAGTGTGACCAATACATGATGACAACAGGCAGATCTGCCAATTGATGACTCTGTGTATGATGGGAATGGACAGGCCCATGGAACCATGAGTATGTTGGATACTGGCAGGCCTGAGTGGAGGTGACTGCCAGCACATTTGGTACAGGCAGGCCTATGAGTCACAAATGCACAATGGGTACAGTTAGGCCCAAGGATTGATGACTCATGGTATGATGAGTACATGCAGGCACGAGTGCTACTAGGCAGAATGGGAATGGGGGGCCCACATATTACTGATGCAGAATGGTGATGGGTGGGCCTGAGCATTCTTCCATGTGATGCATACGTACTGGCCTGAGGTGTCAAGGGCATGCAGGGTGCGGACAGGCCTAAGCAGGTGTAACTGCTAGTAGAATGACTATGGGCAGGCCCATGGATTGATGACTCCGAGCACGATGGGTATGGATGGGTCCAGAGAGTCAAGGGTATGCTGGATACTGATGGGCCTGAGCAACTGTGGGTACATTGTATACTGACAGGCCCGAGTGAAGGTGACTGCTAGCATGTTTGTTGCACATGCACAATGGCTACACTCGGGCCCGAGGGTTGATGACTTGCGGTATGATGAATACGCACAGGCTCAAGGGCTACTGGGCAGGATGGGAATGAGGGGCCCATGTATCACTGATGCACAGGAGGCCCAAGTGCTCTGTCGTGCAATGGATATGTACTGGCCTGAGGTATCATAGGTGTGCTGAATGCAGGCAGGCCTGAGCAGGTGTGACTGCCAGTTTGCTGGGTATGAAGGGGCCCCTGTTCTACTGATGCCCAATGGCTATGGGCCGGCCTGAGCTGGTGTGACTGCTGGCACATTGAGTACTGGCAGACCCAAGTGTGGCCAATGCATGATGGCTGCAGACAGGCCCATGGATTGATGACTCTGAGGATACTGACAGGCCGGAGTGGTGGTGACTGCCAGTGCAATTAGTATGGGCAGGCCCATGTGTTACAGATGCAGGATGGCTACATGTAGGGCCAAGTGTTGGTGTGTCCAAGCACACTCAGTATGTGCAGGCCTGAGGAGTCATTGGTTTGCTGGATGTGAACAGGCCCAATTAGGTGCGACTGCTAGCTTGATGGCTATGGGTGGGCTCAAGTGTGGCAGATGAACTTTGGCTACAAACTGGCCCAACTTTGAATATAATTGTATAGGCTAGCCCAAGTAATGGGTATATGGATGTGATTGGTACATCCAGGTGATTGTGCAGCTGAGTGTGATGACTATGGGCAGGCTCAAGTATTACTGGTGGGTCCTGGCTCCTGTGGTAGTGAGATGCGCAATGACAAGACTATCACACAAGCAAGTATGACTTGCATGTTTCAGAAACAATAATATATGTCCAAACCTGCGGCCCTGCAGTCATTCTGCTGTCTTGCATATGATGTGCACTTTCAGCGATAGCCAATGCATATCTACTAGGCATCCCAATTTGAGCAATCCAACCTTTTTTTCCAGCCTCATATTATCTAACCACACCATGAAAGAGACAGACATTCTGAAGAATTGGACAATGTCTCACACCAATACTCTGGCAAACTACATGGTTGCTATATTTCAGGAGTCCTTGCAGTCTGGCCCTCAAAACACCACACTGCACCCATATACTCATATTCCTTTTCCAATAGTCTGTGAGACCGATCAGATGGTCAGGATTCTGGCCTCTGCATACTGAAACAAAGGCAGGTTATCACTTTGGTGATACCTGGATGGTCCTAATGTCCTTCCAGTGATTATTAGAAATGTTGATTGTATCAACCTAGCACTGGCCAAGAAAATTGAAGGATCCTCCCCATCCGATCCTCTGGTTCTCTCCACTCTAGAACACATGGAAAAGGAAGAACCACTCTTTGAATGGTCAAATGTGAATGATTGGACCTTTAACAATGGCAAACTATACTTCAAAAACCAAATGTATATTCCAGGACCAGCCCGGCAGGAACTTGTATCCTCTATCCATTCCTCTTTTGAAGAAGGACATGGAGGACACCTTTGCATCACTGCCCTCCAGGCCAAAGACTACTGGTGGCCTGGACTCACTACATTCGTCTGCGAATACATTGCTGGCTGTGCCATCTGCCAAAGCAATAAAGTCCAAACACATCCAACAGTTCCCCCAGTCAATCCATTAGCCTTCGAAGGATGCCACCTATTTCAGAATCTCTTGGTGGATTTAATCACCAACCTACCCCCAATAAGGGGTTTCAATTCAGTCATGATCGTAGTTGACCATGATCTTAGTAAGGGGGTAATTCTTGCCCCTTGTACAAAAACAGTAGACCCGGCTGGTATAGCCATCTTTTCTTTGAAAAGGTCTTCCTACAGTATGGTTTACATGACAAGCTGGTCTCAGACTGAGGTCCACAATTCACATCCACCTTCACTCAGGAGCTCACATGACTCTTAAACTATGATGTCGCCCTCTCCACAGCCTATCACCCACAAACGGATGGCGAAACAGAACGGTATAACTAGGAACAAGAAACCTACCTATAGATATTCTGCAATGGCCAACCACAGAGGTGGTTGGAACCACTACCAATGGCGGAGTTTGCTCATAACTCCACAGCCCATTTGGTCATTGGAAAGTCACCCTTCTCTCTGATCCTCGGATATGAACCAAGAGGATATCCCTCTATTGGGAAAACCTTCCTACCAGCCCTTGAGGAAAGACTCTTGTTCCTAGAGGAAGCAAGACAAGAAGCAGAAGCAGCCCATAGACTTGCACAAATACGAATGAAGGAGCGAGTTCACTCTCGCTTCAAACCATAGAAACTTGGAGAAAAGGTATGGCTGGACGCCAAGAATCTAAAACTCCAAGTCCCTTCCTGGAAACTGTCCCCAAAACATACCAAACCATTTGAAATTACTCAAGTGGTATCCTCCATGGTGTTCTAACTCAAACTACCAAAACAGTGGAAGATCCACGATGTGTTCCATGCATCCCTACTTTTCCCATATTGGGAAACTACAGAACATGGCCCAAATTTCACTCAACCACCACTGGAACTTATTGGAACAGAAAAGGAGTATGAAGTGGACAGCATTGTAAACCATTGGGGAAAACTGGGAAGAAGGCAGTACCTGATTCACTGGAAAGGGTATTCTGCTGCAGAATGAACTTGGGAACCAGAGGCCAACTTGGGAAATGCCAAGAAAATACTCTCAGAGTATAAAACCCGACTGAAACTCTGAGAAGGGATCAATGCCCCAGAACAACACCTCCCTGTTCATACTCCTAGCCTGCGTGTCTACTGCCCTTACCCAAGCTCACCTTCAGAAACTATATCCTGACCTCAACATTCCCAAACACATCGGCCAGCATTCCTGCTTCTGCCAAATTGACTACTGCCCATACCACACCAATTGTACTCGATGACCCCATCACAATCAGAACCCTCCAATCCATCCCTCTCTTCACCTGTGATGATTCCCTTGTCCAACTCATCGCTCTTTATAGATCCTACTCTGCACTTCGATCCGTTCTTGCCGGGACCACCAGGAGCTCGACAAGTTCCCATGTCTTCAATGCCCAGCAGACCGCCAAAGAAGAAAGGGCAACAGAAAGTATCATCGAAATTCGCGAACTTATTCTCAACCTCCTTTTCATTGAGGGATTCAATTATTCCCTCACCCTTCTGCCCATCAACACCTATGATCGCCTATCCATACCACCCTCCTCTCCCTCTTGGAAGAGGAAAGTTACCTTTTCTTTGCCCCCTCATTGACCACCACACCCTCCTACCTCATTCCATCATGACAAGTCCCTTCTGTCGTGGAGTGACCCCTGGAGAACGTCAATGAAATCAGAGGTGTTAATGGAGTTAATAGAAACTCTCCAGAGACACGGAGAGCCTAATCCTCTGATGACACCATTGTTGCCTCCCCTTCCTCCACAGCCTCCAACCCCTCCTTCTGAGGAACCACTGCAGTACCAGTCCTCCCAGTTCCTCCCCCAGCCCTTTCCCGTCAGACCAGGACTCTCTGTCAGCAAGAAGCCCTGGTGTTCTCAGCCGGTCTCCCCTCTTGCCCAAACAACAGAGGTCTTTTCAACACACTGGGGGACACTACAATGAGGAGCCCTCCTCCTTTCTTCCTTCCCATCCCCTGCCCAGCACCTGACCAGCTCATCACCATCAAACTCCCATTTCCAGCCTCCACTGTGTCAAATGTGGACATCAAGGTCACCTTTGGCCTGCCTGCCTCCACTACCAGTGCCCCTACTGTCGGGTGGTTGCCTCCAACCATCCACAGTAGGCTTGCCCACAAAGGACTTGCACCTACTGTGGAGGACAAGGAAATGGTTACCAGACCTGTCCCAGCCAGGGAGTCTTCAATAACTTCTGGGACCTTACCAACTACGAGGAGAACAAGGGGGATAGAAGTTTTTGAGATGGAACTTCAAGACTACAAAGAGTAATGTTACAGTTATGGAAGGGGGTATATCTTTTTCTCTTCCTTCACCTCCTCTCAGGCTCTGGGACAACCTTTTCTTTGACACCTCTGACTACCTAGGATTCCCCCATGACACCCACACAAGCATCGCCCCATCTGGAACTCCCCTTCTAAGCAATGCACCGCCATGGCTGTGACACAGCCTACTTTATTTCACTTTACATGCATTTCACCTCTGATCTGATCATAGACATTGCCTCCTCAACTGTGTTCTCACACACACAGCCCAGTATTCCACTTTCCTCATTTGACTAATGATATGATCCCTTATGGTAATATTCCAGTATTACCATATACGATATGAAGCCTACCCTAAACAGGGAAGGCCTATATATATGGGCATCTGCCCTTCATGTAAACCTAACCTAGATCTACACAACTTCCTGTATAATCTACCAAGGTCTCGGTTTCACCTCACTTCAGACATTTTCTTCCACTCTGGAAGCAATCACCATAGTGCTCATGATCATCCTTTTCATCACTTCACACTTGTGTGGCCTTGTTGCCATTTGTTCACACCCCTAGTCAATGGCAACACCAATGCAGACAGAGATCTGCCTGTATAAGCCCAGGACTCTGCTACTAGTACCCGTATAAGGTCAGGACTCCACCACTGACTCTGTATAAGATAGGTCTGCACCTCCACTGGACTGTGCCACCATTTTCAAAGTCTGGGACTCCATCATCAGTTATAAAGAAGGCTCCAACCCCAAGGGAGGCTCTATGTTAAAGCTAGCTGTCGGTCCCCAGTCCAAGGAAATAGGGCCTTGGAAGGAATTCTCACCTCAAGTCCAGCTAGTCCAGTAGTCAAACAGGATTGATTACTCAGGAATGTGTTACTTGTTACATGGCATAACAAAAGATCTAGGTTATAAATTGTTGTGACTATCTAGTCCAACACTCCCACCACTCTTCAAGGGAATAGAACTACCTATCAGAGGATAGGCCCTCACTCTACACACTACACAGAATTAACCTCTCCTAGCTCTTAGAAGAAGAATCCCAGGATCATTATCCCATTACAATGATCCACCTTCCCACATATTTCCAGATCTGCCCAGATGACCAGATTTTACAGGTGGTCTCTACTCCCAAACTGCGACCCCATCAGATGGTCCTACCCCACTGCCTGCATTCCAACCAGTTCCCATCAGAGTAGATTCCCCAGATTTGCTCTTCCCCAATTGAAGTGGAAGGTCTAGTCCAGATCCCAATCCAAGAAATCCCTGACCAGACAGACTCAGACAATGAAGAAGACATAGTTGAAATCAAAGCTACCTTGCCTGAGGAGTTCTCCTGCAAGACCAATGATGCCAAGAGATGGCTTATGGCAATGGAAGGATACTTCCATTTAGGAGGCCCAGATAATTCTCAGAGGAAGTCAAGCAGCTCATCCTGCTGAACAGAATGTCCAAGGGAAGAGGAAAAGTGCTTGTAGAAGCCTGGTTGACCAGGCTGCTCGACAACACCATACTGGTTGCAGACAAATCCTATAATAAAATCAAGAAAGCCTTTGCCCTCACCTTCACCCCCCACAACACCAGCAACCTAGCCATGGCAGAGCTCGGATCCCTCCAACAAGATAAAAGGGATCCAAAGGGATTCAACAAGTTCATCTCCCAGTTCTCCTTGTTGGTAGTTCGCTCTGAGCTACAAGAATTCTGTTCCATCCTGGAATTCTTTCTCAGGGGGATTGATCCAAACATTGCCCAGCAGCTAGTCAATAGCAAGATCTTCCAAAAGGCCAAGAAAATGGAGGAAGTCTACGAAGTGGCTGCCAATATCCACAGGGCATGGTAATGGATCAAAGGATTACAGAAAGGATCCTTTGTGTCCTTTGAAAGAGGAAGAGGAAATCACCATGATCCAAACACTATGGATGTGGACTGAATCACCCTATCTCCTGTTGAACGCACCAAGCAGATGAGAGAGCACAAATGCTTCATCTGAAACAAGATTGGGTGCAGTACCAGGAAGTATCCTGGGTACAAACCAATCAGGAGAGAGGAGTATAGGAAACTCCAGGAAACGCACACTCAGATCGTCACCACCAGGGAAACACCATGAGACCCCCTCAACACATATCTGACAGAGATATCCAGGAACAATGGATGAGACAAAGTTCTTAGAATGCTCCAAACAGCCTTTGATACAGGGCTTGATGAGCAAGGCCTCGCTCTGAAATGAGTGGAGGAAGATGCTGCAATAGAATGGGAAGACAATGTTAATGCTCTTGCCCTCAGACCCACTATGCAAATCTTCACTATCTCCCCTGATGATGAAATGTCTTTTTAGGTGGAGGAGGTGTACCAACATCACCCTCCTCCTATATGATTGCCCCTGTATTTATGTCTGGATCAAAGAGTAATTCTATCTGTATTCCTCTCTTGATCTGGAAATAGGATGGCAAAATCGTTGGAACAAATGCCCTAATTGACAGTGGAGCAACTGGATGCTTCATTTCCCGACAAGCAGTGGAGAAGATGAGATTACCCACATGGAAGCTGGACACCCCAGTCCAAGCTTGGAACATTGATGGGACCCAAAACCAGTTAGGGACCATCAAGGAGAAGACCAACATCATGTTGAACTATAGAGGCATATGAGAACAGCGGGATCTCCATGTCCTCAATTGCAGCAAGGATAAAGTCATTCTATGACTTCCATGGCTCAGGGCAGTGAACCCTGATATCAACCAGATGGAAGGATAGGTAACCATAGTGCTGTCTTCCTATCAGTGGACCGAAGGAGATCCACTAGGAACATTGGAACAGCGATACCTGCTATGGTATCTGCAACATGATAAGAAAGAGTATGTGCAAGACAGACTCTACGAAACCTTTTGTCGTTGGACACCCTTACAACAGGCCAAGTTTTTCAATGTGCATGGGAATGTACCAGAGTTCATCATCAAGAGAACAACTCTGTCTACTGAAATCACCCAACAGGTGCCAAAGTGAAGATTGCATTACCAAATGCATTCAAAGAATACATGGATGTCTTCACAGAGAAGACTATCACCAAACTACCTCCCTCCTGACCCTATGATCATGCCATCAAGCTCAAAGACTCATTTGTTCTGAAAAGAGCCAAAGCATATCCTCTAAATGCACTGGAACAACAGGCATGCAAGGAATTCATCAGCGAACATCTCAAAACAGGGAAGATATCCCCATCAAAATCTCCCCAGGCTACCCCTTTCTTCTTTGTACAGAAGAAAGATGGAAAGCTCCGCCCCTGCCAAGACTATCAATACCTAAACAGCCACATGATCAAGAATGCCTATCCTCTCCCCTTAATTCCTGACCTACTAGATAAATTAAGGGGGTCGTTGATCTTTATCAAGTTCAACATACGATGGGGCTACAACAACGTGTTGATCAAACCAGAAGATTGATGGAAGGCGGCTTTCCTCACCCCATTTGGGCTCTTCAAATCAAACATGATGTTCTTTGGAATGTGCAATTCCCCAGCAACATTCCAAGCCTTTATGGATGATTTCTTCAGAGATTATATTGCCAAGGGATGGTTAGTGATTTACATGGATGATCTGTTGATACACTCTTTGGATCAGGCTACCCATGATGAGAGGACATGGAAGGTCCTAGAACGCTTCTGACAGCATGAAATATACCTCAAACTGGAGAAGTGCACCTTCTCCACCAAAGAAGTCAAGTATCTCAGAATGATTGTAGGAAAGAACAGTGTCCAAATGGATCCAGTCAAGCTCAATGCCATCAAACAATGGACCTCCCCAGTGAATATAAAGGACATCCGGTCCTTCATCAGGTTCTGCAACTTGCAAACATTCTTATGCTGCTACTCATTATGCCTGCTCATTCTGCAGTGATCCTCTTCATGCAGCTCTCTCCTGTCTCTGCATCTGATTATAATTGCATCTAACATTTTGAGAACATTTTTCTCTCCTTCTCTATTTGATCTTATTCTCATTCATCAACCATTGAACCTTTCTTGCACATATACTATGACAATCTTTCTGTTACAGTTATAGAAGGGGGTATATCTTTTTCTCTCCCTTCTTCTCCTCCCGGACTCTGGGACGACCTATTCTTTGACACCTCTGACTATCTGGGATTCCCCCACAATGTCCACACAAGCATCACCCTATCTGGAACTCCCTTTCTGAGCGATGCACCACTATGGCTGTAACACAGCCCTCTCTATTTCACCTTCTATGTATTTCACCTCTGATACGATCATAGACATTGCCTCCTCAGCTATGCTCTCTTGTGCATAGCCCAGTATTCCACCTTCCTCATTTGATCCATGACATGATCTGTTATGGTAATACTTATGATTACCATATACAATATGAAGCCTGCCCTGAATAGGGAAGGCCTATTTATACAGGCATCTGCCCTTTATATAAATCCCAACCTAGATCTACACAACTTCCTGTGTAATCTACTAGCTCTCCCAGCTCTCGGTTCCACTTTGCCTCAGAAGCCTGCTCCCGCTCTGGAGGTGATCACCACAGTGCTTGTGATCGTCTTTCTCATCACTTCGCACTTGTGCAGCCTCATTGCCGTCCACTCACATTGCTAGACAGCAACTCCAATGCCAACAGAGGTTGGCCTGTGTAAGCCCAGGCCTCCACCACTGGCACCTGCCTAAGCCCAGAACTCCGCTACTGGCAGCACAGTAAATCCAGGACTCTGCCACTGGAACCATATTGGTCAGGACTCCACCACTGACCCCCATATAGGATAGGTCTGCCCTTCCATTGGATTGCACCACCATCCTCAAAGTCCAAGACTTCGACATCAGTTGTAGAGTAGCAGCTCCAACCCCAAGGGAGGCTCTACACTAGGGAGGCTCTATGTTAAAGCTAGCCATTGGTCCCCAGTCCAAGGAACCATTGGGCCTTGGGAGGTATTTTCCCCTCAAGTCTGGCTAGTCCAGTAATCACACAGGATTAATTACTTGGAAATGTGTCACTTGTTATCTGGCATAACACTTTCCATTACACTCACACCTTACAATTCTGATAATAACTTCTCTCACATAATCATGCCTTATTCCACTGACAGCTTCCAATTTTTCTTACAAAAAGCCAACATCTTGCATGAGTTCCCAGAACTCCCTTTCAAACTGTGCCATGGTTTCACACTAGGAAATTTCACTCCACTCACACATACTTATGTTCTAAATAATCTTCCTGGTGTGCATCAATATCATTCCATTATTGCTGACTATATTGCAGACAAGCTGAAAGTCAATCATTTTGTAGGATCATTTTCACAGACACAACTTGAGGCAAAAATTAGCCCCTTCTGTTCCTCACCTTTACAAGTTGCTGTCAAAAAAGGCATTGATAGCACTCCTGACAAATATTGTGTCTGTTGTCACCTATCATATCGAGATCTCATGGGCTACTTAGTAAATGACAAAATTGAGGCCAAAGACTATCTCACAAATGGGGCACAGCTGATGAATTCACAGACATTATATGTCATCTAATAACTTTCACCTTCAGCATTTTCAATTTGTGTGAATGCCTTCACATTATTGGGACCAAAAGATTAACCAACCCAATGCATGCTTGTATTTAGAATCTGACTCTTACACATATCATACATCATATTTATCCCATTATAAATCAGATTCATCATGCTCCTCCCAGAGCTCAAGTAGCTTCTCTTGATGTCAAAGCCACTTATTACACCATTCCTTGTCTCCCAGATCACAAACAATACATTGTCATCTCCTTTGACAACACTGTATATATTGACCACAATGTACCTTTTGGTCTCATCTCAGCCAGAGGTCTCCAAGGCAAGGTCACTGGAGCTACTCTCTTTCAAAATAGGTCCTGCCAAAAAATGGGTTGATGACATTTCCATATTCTGTTTCCCTTCTGCTCACAGTCTATATCTTGGAATCTCTCAAAGGGAGGTTTACTGTTACAACTACAATCTCACTCACATCAAGGAAGTAATCACCCCCTTAGGCATCCCATGGCACAAAGAGAAGGGTTAACCATTTGGTGACACCGTTGAATATCTGGGATTTCTCTGGAACATTACCACATGCTCTATTGTTCTCACCACCTCTAAATGTCGCAAATACATTGTTTGTCTTTCTCTATTCATCTCCACTTATGAACATTTATGTGTTCCAAAGAATGAAGGAGAAAGGATAGCTGGTTACCTCAACCACTGCACTTTCATCTATCCCTGCAGTCAATCATACTTAGCATCCATCTACTCCTGGCTTGCTTCCTTTCCTACACAATACTTCCATAGATACATGCCTCATTCTCTAGTCTCTGACCTTAAATGGTGGCTTCATACATTTCAAAATGACTTCAACCCTTGCTTGCTTCATTCTGAAATGTTCACACATGATACCCATTATTTATCGCTACCCTCTCTACACTCTCACATTACCTATAGATGATATACTTGCCTACCATTCACCAAACTCCATCCTCACCTTATCTTGCATACACCTAGAATAGTCCCTCATTATATCCTTCACCATACAATACACCACACCATCACTCATACCCACATACACTTTCATTAGTCATCCCCTTGTCATATCCACTACCATATACAACATCAAGTAAGCCTCACAGCTAACCCCAGTGTTCACCACCACAAGTACAGGCCTACACACCTCTAAACTACACCATCCTGTAGATAGTACCTGATGCAGTGCTTAGTACACTACACCCCCCATGGGCATGCCTGATGCAATGCTCAGCATCCACACAGGGTTACTAATTAGGAGCTCACCTCCAGATCCTTGACTCCTCCTTCCAATCTCTGATCCTCAGCTCACACCATAGATCACTGACACTATCCCATGATACCGTCACAAGTATTAATCAAGCCAACGGTAGATTAACCTATTTATCAGATTCACCCTAGATATAGACAAAATCTAATCCATCTCCCAATGTGATTCTATCTTGATACCAGATCCAATGATCAACCTATGCAATGTCTTAAGCATTACCTTTTCATTTCTTCTTTCATTTCATCTATGCATTCCAATCTATTAGATTCCTTTGATATATCACAATGTGGCTGCATTCCAGAACACTATGAACTACCTTTCACTTACATGCATATACCATACACATCTCATTCCCACTTTAGTCTCTTTTGCTATTGGACACTAACATTTTCTTGTTTCTGTGATGTTATATCCAGTACCTATGATGTCATAGCATAGCATGGTTCATGCACCACTATCGGTAGTATATAAGTAGCCAGTAGTGTACCATGTTTCACTTAGTCTTAATATTGCCTCTCGCTCTCTCACATATTGCTTTAGTTAGCAACACTTGAGATATCAGGTATAGGCTTCATCCTTCCTTTGTTGGTAAGATTATAACATATGGATAGACACATCTTCAGGTCATGGCATCAGGCTATTATGGAACTCCAAATGGTTCCTTTGGCATACATGTGACAACTGGTGTGGATCACTTGGCAAAGGTCATGATATCAGATGGCTCAAAGTCATTGCTATCAAAATGGCCATCTGTCACACATCTCTTCTCAACATTAGAGATACAGATATCCTCATTCAAAGTGATAACAAGGGTGCAATCCAAGCCTTTTGTAAAGGATGATGCCACAACCACATGGTAAACACATGTATTAGATGCTCAGATGAGATTCTCACCAAACAAAACCTATTCTTCTCTCTCATATACTATATATCCCCTCTGAACAGAATTTTGCCAACTCCATTTTCCATAACATTCTATTTGATACTTCATCACAACTAAACTCCCATTCACTTCTTCCATTAGATATCTTCTCGTGGTTCCTACATACCTAACCACAACACTTCCAAAGCATTTAACAAGCTCATATCAGGCATCAATATTTTAGCCACCACCTCTGCCTTTTGGTCCAATATTGCCTCTTTCCATAATCCCACTTGTTTCACAGTCTCAGCATCACTTCAAACTAATAGACTTGTCTCTCTTGCAATCCTAGAATTCCTCACACCTTGCCTGCTCTTTTCATCACCTACATGTCTTAGCAAGCAACCATCTTTTGCTCTGGACCACTCCTGCTGCTCAAGAATGGCAAGACTACCTCAAATCTAAATTCCCTGACTTAGTCGTCTTCAAACTCTTTCAGGTTACTACCCCCCTTTCTTTTTCTCATCTAATCCTCATCAACTAGAAACTACTTCACAGGTAATGATTTACTCACTAGACCATGACACTTACATATAGTAACTACAGATCTGATCTGCTCCATTTCATACAATTCTGCAATCACATCAATATTCCCAAATCTAAATGCATGCCAGCCTCACAAGAGCTTATTGCTGCTTTCTCCACTTCACATGCCAGCACCATATCAGATAAAACCCTCAACAACTAGCTCACTGGTCTTCACTTCTGGCATCTTGTCAACAGCACTTTATGGCATGGATAGAACATGCTACATTCTATATGCAGGGGCTTTACCAAAATGGTTACATTCTCATCCCAATGTGCCAAATGACCACCCATCATCATTGAGGCTCTCACTGTTATAATACCTACCATCTTCAACAACAAATATCTACAAGGCTCAGGCTGACTTGCAGGTTACACAGGTCCTGGCTCAGGATAGAGGGTATGTGGGTCTCATCTGAAGAACTCCTTACACCTATGTACATATAATGGTCTAAAACCAAGGCAATGATGGATTGGAGGTCAACAAAGTGGATTCAACTGGCTAACCCAGTCATCAAATACAAATTTATATAAGTTACAGGAGTGCACATGGATCAAGCTGTGCATGTGAGGAAATACTATAAGTGGGTAAAGTAAAGAAGCATCTGTGAGAGAGTAAAGATGGTGATTACTGTGAGAATAGATAAGGTGTGAATGAGAGCAGTAATTAAATACATGAGGTGGTCACATGATGGGTCTAGACTTTAAGTCATGTAATAAGTCCCACAGTCACATGTAGTCACATGACTAATCATATAATATAAGGGGAAAAGGAGTGACTAAGGTTGCAATGAAAAAGTTTAAAAATATTTATATTATAACACTCACTGTCTTAATCATTAATATTGATCCATCTTCTCCCTCAGATGTAGCTATTTCAGCTGTCACACACTTAGCTTTTTGGTCATGTTGTAGATTAGGAGAACTTATTTCTTGCTCAGTTAAGAACTTCCAACCAGACAAACATGTTACTAGATCTGTCCTTCCATTCAATATTCAATCCCTTTCAGATTCCACCTATTACACATCTTTCCATATTCCATGGTCCAAGACAACACAAGAGCAAGGTGCCAATATCTCTGTTACTACTCACCCTCATCTGCCAATCCACTCACCATCCTCATTATGCACCAAACCATTAATAACAATATCCCTTCTCATGCTCTCCTCTTTTCATATCTCTCATTGACTAGTTGGACCATACTCACCAAACCCATCTTCATCAATTGCTGCAACCAAATTTGATCCACTTACAGCTTTTCAAACATGCCAGAACATGCCTTCCATATTGGTGGCACCACCAAACTTCTTCTACAAGGTGTTAACTCAGACATTATCACCATACAGGATTGCTGGTCATCATGTGCTTTTTTAGAATACTGGCACTGCATTGAGACAGTACTTCCTTTATTTATTTCATCATCCATTGATACTGCATGTCTTCATAACATAGATGTCATCATTACTAATTACATCTATCATCACAAACTTTCTTAACATCCATATATCAATCTCTTCTACATCCGAATACACATTCTTGTCACAGCTTTTGTGTGTGGCTAGGCTGCAGAACAGTCCCTAGATTGTAAGCTATGCTTTTGGTTGGTCCTTTTGTGCCCGTCCTCTTCTGCCTGCTTTTTCTCTCACAGTAATTACCATCCGGCTTGATCTGACCCTCCAAAGCGCTCTGAAGGTTGGCCTATGCGCTTCATCGGATATCCCTCCCTTTTGGCTTCTTCTCGGGTGTGTTGCATCAGATCACGTGATTCACATATTCACTCGGTCCGATGTATGAGGTCACGTGACTGACGCTGACGCTGACGACCCCCGGCTGGCCTACCCACACACAACACGAAATCTGACATCTAGATTTCCGTGAAACACTTTTGATACCTTAACAATTCGCAAACCACAAACCGATATCTATTGTTGTACTTTCCTCATCATATCCCCATTCGTAATACACCATATTATCATATGTTGAATGTACTTCATGTTTTCCCACACACTAATCCTTCCTCTCGCCGAACAACCATTATCACGAAGGAGCCGGCAGTTTTGAAGAGCTGCAGGTGCGGCGCCCGTGGGAACCGACGAAACTGAAAGTGGTAGGGTGGCGTTTCCGAACGCCGCGGTGGGCTGCCGCCCACACCCTGATTCACGCAACTGGTGGCTGCGATAACGCTTGATAAAACTGTTGTTTCCATGCGAACGCTACCGACGTCAAGCCATGCTGCATGAGAGTAGGACGCTTGCAGCAAGTGTAAACCGCCAGTCGGAGTCGCTTCCAGAGCGGGTTAGGTTGAGATTTAGTTGAAACCGGACGGTGGCAATAGATGTAATAGAGATTTAGAAATAATGAAAAACTAGAAATGCAACGATGTCCATTGTCATGCTCTCGCACAATACGAAAGGTGATAACTTCACCACACAGGTCCATATATCTCACAAGGCGCAAATTATCAACAGTATTTTCTATGGCAGCAGGATCTGGGATAAAGGTGCATTCAGTAAGTTGGCAAAAGTATGAACCCGCCATGACTCACCGCCATAAGCACAATAGCCACTACGAACACGATAACGAGCATCAGACATGCAGCACGACGACCAGCCTTTCGCTGATGCTCCGCTGCGGTAGAAAGCTCCTGAGCAGCACCGCGGGTATCAGAGGATATCGAATAGATATTCGACTCGATGTTATCTAGAATTTCAACACAGTTTTCAGGAAGGCCAGATAAAAATGAAGCGGGCTGATGTACCAAGCATGCCACCCTGTTGATTCACCAGTGTACCAAGGTCACGGAATATTTCCGACAATTCGTGAATACCCGTCTCAATCTCCTGAATCTCGACTTCCCGTTCCCGAATCAATGATTCTTGGTAAGCAAGTTCATGGGGGGACAACTGGGATTGGAGTAGCTGTGCCTGCTGCTGCTGTGGGGTGGGGGAGGTTTCACTTGACCAACTTAGACGAACATCGTAACCTGCGCAAATTTTCTTACGAAAGATGGGAGCGATCGTCTTCTACCGCAAGCCTCACTCCCTCAACTACCGTTCGCTGTCTCTCTGCGCTAAGCTGCTGTGCTCGCTGGAATGCCACGAGAGACAATTGAAGGTCGTGCGAGGTCTTCTGTAGTGACGTCTTGTGATGGGACTAAAGGATGAAATGAGATCTAAATGCGAAAATTGATGATCACATATTGACTTACGCTCGTGGCTGGTATAGCGGAAAGCTTCTTCAAGTCCTCCGACCCGCGTTTAGCCATAGCTCTCGTTGTTTCCGTGAGGTCGTGACTGCCGCGTAATTCCTGAGAATACCTCGACAGACGATTCAATCGTGACATACAGCTGTTTACGGAGAGAAGGAGAGTCCTTCGTAGTGCCAAGTTGGTCCACCAGCTTCAAAATTCCCTGCACATTGCTGTTGATCTTGAACACCTGAAGGGACAACGAGGACTGTAAGGACAGAAAGGTGGAGTCTTGTCGCGACTGGGAAGTAATGCTACTCGGTTGAGCTGGACGAGATTGGCCGGTCTCGATATCTTGAAAGCTCATGGTTGAAGGATGTGGACGAAACAGGCAGGAGTCGCAGCAAGCGAAGTAGAGGACGACCACGTGACTCGAGTTGCCAGCACCGCAGCTTATATAATGGGCGTTGTCAGCGAGTAGCCAAGTAGTCCCTCCAACGCAGTTTTCCGGCTCTTGCTCGTCACACAAGAGGTGGGTGATATAGACGTGGCAAAGGGTCTCCTTAAGTTGGGGATGGCCAGATCGGGCAAGGGGAGTTGTCTGAAAGGAGACTTATCCACAAGACCGAAAAGGTCAGGGGTGCTGAAAGCTGTACAGTAGACGTGCTCATAACGTATAGGGTAATAGTGTATATTTTTCATAATGTATAGACTTTGAGCAGCTCCTGTGCTGGGATGCAGGAGAAATGACAATATACAGTCAAACATATAATGTATAGGTCGGACAGGTGCAATATACACTATGAGATTCTGTTTTAGTGGGGCCTAGGCCAGTTAGAAGGGTTGGAACTTGTGTAATCAAGTGAAGCAACCCTGGACAACTACAAATTATTATTCCAGGCCATGTAGAATGGACATTCATTGTTTCTCCTACATTCATGGCAACTGTTTCAAAGTGCCAGCCACGTCCAAAGCCTGCTCCATACCAGTGGAAGCCCAAGGAAGCACTGCCAAAGAGTGGGTCAGGTCCTGCCAGCAGCACAAAACCTCTGAAGCCAAAGCAATGTCAAAATCTTACCCTTTATGACTGGTTGACAGTCTTTGCTTACATTGATGCACATCCTGATGTTAGACTTATTATCTTGTTCTCATTCACTTGGTCATCATCTTGCAACATTATCTTATAGTCTATTCAAGTTGCTTATCTCAGCATGTCTGTTTACTACCTCACATAATATCTTGTAGCATTAGGATGTGCATCGTCTGTTTGACTTTTTCCCTCAGCACTCTCATACTTTCATGCTCGCTGAGGTATGTCAAACAGATTTATTCACATAGTCTTGATCTCACATGTACCTAGTTCTCTCATTTAGGTACTAATACAGTGCTCTCACACTTTTGTGCTTGCTGAGTTCTCTTGTTTAGACTCATTCAGGTTATGAGCCCTGGGTTCTGACCAGGCAGAACCCAAACCAACAAATTCTAGACTTTGAGTGCTCACTCAGGAGGCCATGGACCTGATTTTAATTTAAACATGGGGAAATATGTACACATCTGCGAACTAACAGGGGCCAAGAATTATATGCAGTGGTGTTGTCAGATTGTTACGGACAATGAAGGGGGTACACCTTTTTCCCTCCCTTTTGTACTTCCTCCATCCCCAGTCATTGATGACTTGTGGGGAGATCTCTCATTTGACTCCTCAGAGACAACATGGGAAAGCTTCCTCATGGGAGAACACCTGGCACTCGGAACTTCCCTCGACGACACTGCCTTCTGAGGTGGTGAACAGCCATCTATGAGATCTCGGATCTCTCTGATGGCTATCCTCTTTATCCTGTGCCCCTTTCATTTCCCCTTTCATTCCCAAACCTATGTTTTATATCAGACAATGTCTCCTCGGCTATGCTCTCTTGTACATAGCCAGTATTTCATCACTCCCTGCCTCATTCCCAATTCAGTTTCATTTCTCTTTGTGGTAACTCTGCTTATGCCTGCCCTAAAGGGGGAAAGCCCTATATATAGACAGTCGATCCCCCTTGTATTTCCTAACCTTGATCTACACCTCACACCGTGTAATCTACCCCATTCTCGGTTCCACATTACTTCAGGTGTCTGTGCCCACCCTGGAAGTAATATCACTTGTGCTTGTGATACTCCTCATCATCACCTCGCACTTGTGCAGTCTTCTTGTTATCCGTTCACACATCTAACCAGCGGCAACACCAACACAGACAGGGTTCTGCTCAGACAGGATTGTTTGCACACTTAACCAGTGGCAACACCAATATAGACAGGGCTCTGCCACTAAAGTCCAAGACTCTGCCATTGGTTGTAGGGACGTCCCTCACCTAGAGGAGACTCTACACAAAGCTAGCTGTCGGTATTCCATACCTAGGGAACTCAGGCCTAGGGAGCCAATTGCTCAAGTCTAGCTAGTCTAATAATCAACTAGGAGGTCGATTACTTGGTAACGTATCACCAAGTTATGAAGGTCATAACACAGATGATGCTAGCCCTCAAGGATGAATGCCTCTGGAACCACTGCAGCAATGGCATTGATCCCATCAATCTTGCTAAACTTGTTGTCAATAAACCAGTACTAGTGGACCCAGTCACCATTACAGATGCAGAAAAGGAGAAGATTTTTGATTGGCTTGTGAAAGATGTGCAAGCCAAGGCATTAGTTGATAGAAAAATCTCCTTGATTGTCACAAATCAATGCAATGAAAGTCAAACTGCATATGAACAATAGGAGATTCTCTCTAAGCAATACTCATGGAATGATCTGCTGTCTTAGTACGAGCTTCATGCATGGGTACATTTGGAGAAGCTCAAGGATGTCAATAATGCATCTCAGTATCTTGGTGTCTTCAAGGATGCTTGCCATTGCTTCATCCAAATGGGAGTTAATTATTTCAATGAGGAAGCAGTGTTCAACTTACTATAGGATCTCCTAAATGGTGTCAAGTGGCAAATATTCACAAATATTCAAAGAGTTCACCATGAATTGCATGTCAATGGCTTCCACAACCTCTATCACTGCCTTGACCACCACCACCACCACACTTCCCCCCTTCACCTTTGATGATGCAGCCAAACTCTTCACTAAGAAGGTAAATGCTATTGTCAGAAGAAGGAAGTTACATAGCAGATTTGGGGTCTGAGTATACCAATGTCGCAGTCATTCAAAACACCAGTTCCAATATCAGAATTAACCTAGTAACTGGACTTCGCATGCATTGGAATAACCCTAAGGGGATTAAGTGCACCAACATGTTGTGTACCAGCCTTTCATGAGCTGACAATCACAACATTGCCCATTGTTACTGGCCTGGTGGTGGAATGGAGAGTAAGGCCCCACTTGGATCTGCAACAAAAGCCAAAAGCCCAAGACTGCTGTGGTAGCCATGACAACCCCTCCAGTTCCACCTGATCCTGTATCGTCTGCTTTCAACACGTCCACCAGTGACTACCAATGTAAACTATTCTGCACTGCAATTGTTGAACTCTTGGATGAGGGCTCTTCCACCCCCTTCACCTCTACTCTACTTGACTCTGGCACAACATCCCACCTTGTCACTAGTTAAGAATACTTCATTGACTTTTAAATGGAAGACAACCCAGGCATTGAAACTGTGAATCATGGGATGTTGCACACCACAGGTAGAGGAACATGTGTTGCTGAACTCATTATTGGCAGGGTGAAATACCAAGTCATGCTACATGGTTGCCTCCATGCTCCCAGTGCATTCATCAACCTCCTCTCAGTAGGATGGATGTTGAAATGGGATTTGGACTGTGAGTTTAAGGAATCATGAGGTGGGACACTGTCCCACTGCCAGCTCTCATACAGTGGTGACATTCTTGGGAGCTTACCCTTAATCAGGAATCTCTACCACATAGATTTGTGGTTTGTTCACCCTGCTGAGCTCACTCCATGTGCTCCCTTCATGAAGGAGATTTTGGCAGTGGCAAAGTCTGGGGCCACATTGGACTTGTGGCATGCTCAAATGGGCCATCCAGGGGGTAAGTCAGTAAAACACCTGCCATTGGTCACAATGGGTGTAACCATCAACTGTGCCAAGCCACTCTCACATTGCAAAGTGTGCATCATGGCAAAACATTCACACAAGCCCCACCCCCTGTCTAAAACCCCTTGCACAGAACATATGTTGGACTTGATTCACTCTGATCTACTGTATGTGGTTCTTTCCCCATTCACATCCCACATGCAAAGCTGTACTTTGTTGTCTTCCTTGATGACCACTTGTACCTTCTTAACATTCAACTGCTTGCGTCTGAAGATCAAGCCCTTAATGCACGGTGGATCATCAAGAACTTATGGGAAAATCACACTGAGTACAAGGTCAAAGCATTTCACTCAAATAATGGCAGCAAATTTGTCAGTGTGGAGTTTAGTAGGGCTTTGGAGGATGCAGGAATAGAGTGACAATTAGCTACTCCTTATGCTCACCAGTAGAATAGAAAGGCAGAGCAGGCAATTTAAATTCTTGAGGGTTGCTCTCTTGCAATGCTCAAGGTGGCCAGCCAGCCTTTAACTCTCTGGGGCAAGGCTGTACTCACTGCTGCTTATCTGTGGAACTGAACTGAATTCACAGTCCTTCCCCAAGGCAAAATACTATACAAGATGGTCAATCACAGAAAACTGGATCTTTTCCACCTCCATGTTTTCAGGTCCTAATGCTGGGCATGAATTTCCATTGAATTGCAAAGCAAACTTGGGCCAAAATCACGCCAAGTGATTTTTGTGGGTTATTCAGATGGGGTTAAGGGATACCATCTGTGTGACTCCACTAATGGGGCCTTCTTTATTACATGAGATGTTGTGTTTGATAAGGACCTCCAGGTCAGTAATGATAATGAAGAGGAGGAGCTACTCTCATCTCCTCCCTCTTCTTCTTCTTTGGTCTCCCAGACGATGGTGGTCATGGTGCCTGGAACACCAACTGTGTCAGTCAGCGTCCCTACCTCACCTATGGTAGCATTAGTTGAAGCTCAACCTCATTAGTTGGAATGGATGAAAACCATGACAGATGCAGGCAAGGTGTATGCTAGAGAGTGAGGGGCAGCTAAAGTCCACCTAGAGGAGTTGAGGAATAGGTGTGCACATGCAGCTGCCCAAGGAGTGTTGGCCCAGCTCAATCTGGAGGATGCCCCTGGTTCATTGGAGGGGGTACTCATCACCAACGGTGAACAGACAAACACCAACTCCCTAGGGACTATCAAAGCAAACAACATCATCTTTGATCTAGTGGCAGACATCACCATCAGCAAACAGACTCATGTCATTGAGGAGCAGGCCCACATCACCATCAGGAGTAACAGGTGCCAAGATCTTCTTTCCCAGATTATAATATGTCAATCCCACCAGCTACATATGAGGAAGCCATACAACAACCCAATCACAAACTCTAGCTTGCAGCAATGAAGACAGAGCTGCAAACTATGAAAGACATTAATGTATATGAGATTGCAGAGATACCTGAAGGTCGCAAGGCAATTGGATGTTGTTGAGTTCTAGAATTCAAAGACAACAACAAAGGAGGTTCTGTATACAAGGCATGTCTTGTAGCTCAAGGTTTCTTGCAGGTATTAACTATGGTGCCACCTTCACCCCAATTATCAAGCCAGCCTCTGTCCATCTACTCACTGCATTTGGATGTCAGAATGACTAGGAGATCAACACTTTCAATGCAAAGAGAGCATTCCTGTGGGGCATACTCAAAGAAGAAATTTACATGTGTCAACCGAAAGGCTTCGAGCAGAGAGACTGGAGACAGTCAGTCTGGCTCATGCTATGCTCCATCTATGGATTAAAACAGTCAGCACTTGAATGGTATAAGCAAGTTTGCACTGTGATGTTAGATCTTGGGTTTATTTGCACTGAATCCAATCATGCACTTTTCCACTATGACGGCAAAGATAATATTAGTGTGGGCATCACTAGCTCCATGCATGATGCCTTGCCTGTAAGAGTTAGATGCCTAATTGGATGGCATGTTGACAATGGCATGGGAGTATCCAACTTGTGCTTTTTTCTTGAAAAGGTGAAGAAGAGGATAGCAGAGAAGTTTGGTATCAAAGACCTAGAACTGGTGATAAAATACTTAGGAGTGCAATTCAAGCACAATAGGAAGACACATCAATTGTGAATGCATCAGGGTGAGTACATTAGCTTCCTACTCTATGAATACAGGCTCTTGAATTGCAACCCAGTTTGTCTTCCAGCTGACCCAAAAGCACACTTTGGTGATCCCACTGCCTCTTATCCCAAATTGGAAATCTCCACTCATCCTACCTCAAATTGATCAGGGAGCTTATCTACCTTTCCATCAACACGCACACCAACATTGCCTACATCATCAATTTGCTTGCTTAGTTCAATGCTGATCCTACTCCATGCCATTTTGCAGCTGGAAAATGGGTACTTCACTATCTGACAGGAACTCTCAATCACCACCTTCATTTTGGGGGCAAGACAGACATCCTAGAGCTTCACGTGTATGCAGATGTGAGTTGGATGAATGGGCTTGGTCATCATTCCATGTCAGGATATGTGTAGTTCTATACTAGTGGGTTGATCTCACATATATCCAAGAAACAAATGATGGTGGCCTTGTCCTCCACCAAGGTGGAATACATAACAGCCACCCATGTCATTCAAGAGGGCCTTTGGCTGAAGTCCCTCTTCACCAAGCTCTTGCTGCCATTTCAAACCCCAATCAAGATATTTCTTGACAACACCAGTGCTATTGCACTCTTCACAGCAGCAAAATTCCATCAGTGTTCAAAACATATAGACATACATTACCACTTCATTCATGAGTATGTTGATTGCACCATTTTTCAATTAATTTGGTTATCTGCTCACAAGAACACAGACATTCATATGAAGCTCCTACTGAGGTCCATTTACTCTAAACTTAGAGTAGCCCTTAGATTAGTGGCCTTCTGAAGGGGGTATGTTAGACTTATTATCTTGTTCTCATTCACTTGGCCATCATCTTGCAACATCATCTTGTAGTCTATCCAAGTTGCTTATCTCAGCATGTCTGTTTACTACCTCACATAATATCTTGTAGTGTTAGAATGCATATCGTCTGTCCAACTTTTTCCCTCTGCACTCTCACACTTTCATGCTTGCTGAGGTATGTTGAACAGACTTATTCACATAGTCTTGATCTCACATGTACCTAGTTCTCTCATTTAGGTACTAATACAGTGCTCTCACACTTTCATGCTTGCTGAGTTCTCTTGTTTAGACTCATTCACCTGATGCATCACAAGTGGATGTGGTGAACTACTTTCAATCTTGAGCAGAAGGTGCACTTGAGTTCATGCAGGCATCTCTCTTGTGGAGGTTAAAGACATGACAAGTGTCTGAAAGCTGTGCACAGTCAAATCCAACTGCATTGTCAAACAAGCGACCATGGATTGTCACTTAACCAGATGTAGAAGAAGCCCTTCTCTTGTGGATCTAGAGCATGGAACTCAAAGGCAAGGTCATGAATAGTTGGATGCTCAGTGAGAAATGTAAGAGAATTGAAGAGAAAATAGGAGTCACAGATGCTAAGTGGCTGAAAGGCACTGGCTGGCTTGCCTCATTTTGCAAGGCTTACAACATCAAAGAGCATCAGCAGCATGGGAAGGCAGGGTTTGTGGATCAAGAGGTGGTGAAGCAGGAACAGGAATGGATTGCCAAAATTTTGTTGACATTTCCAATGAAGAACTGATTCAATTTTGATAAAATGGGCTTGTTCCCAATGTAAGAGATATGGCAATTTAATTGGAAAAATACACTCATCTTTTAATCTAGGGCACCTCCTGATTGAGGACTTGCAATCAAACAAATGAGTGGATAGAAAAGAGAAAAATTCTGTGTGATACTTGGATTTGCTGTGAATGCCAACAGAAGTGAGAAGCTTCCACCATTTTTCATTGGCTATGCCAAAAAGCCATGCTGCTTCGACAGCAAGACTCCACAAAGTGTGGGCTTTAATTATTGAAAGCAACAAGAAAGCTTGGATGACAAGCGAGCTGTTTGAAGAGTAAGGATCTCAAGGCCCTTTCTTATGCGGCATGCACCAGAACTGACATGTGAAACACAGATGGGTCAAGGCACTCAATGTCAAGATAGGCACTGAACAGTGTTATATTTACCTCCTCATAGACAATTTCTTAGGTCACAAAATTTCATTCACTCTCTGACACATTCAGATTGGCTTCTTCAAACCAAATTTCACCTCATTTGTCCAATCCCTCAATGCCAGCATCATTCAATGCTTCAAAGCTTACTACCATTGTCAATTTTGTCTACATGTGATTGAACTTAATGAAGCTGGCAATAGCAACATCTAGAAGGTCAATCTTTGCAAGGCAATGATGATGGCAACTCAAGCTTGGTTTGCTGTCACATTCACAACCATCCAGCACTGTTGGAATCATACTGGAATTCAAGCAGCCACTGCCCCATTATTATACCCAGCCCATGCTAATCCTGGTGTGTGGGCCATTATTTGTGAATTTGTGACAAGCGAAACTCCCCTCCCACTTGTTGATACTGTGCTATAACAACATCTCAGGAGTCACTATGTTGCATCCAACTGGAGTTCTGCCCTCAAGGCTGTTACAGATGTAGAGGATGATATAGTGCAGGCTACCGAAGCTGTCAAGAAGCTTGCATTGGCAGCATGTGAGCAATCTGATCTAGTTCTCAAATTCTTCTGCATTATTCCAAAGCCACCCCAGCTTGAAGCACTCAAGAAGAACATAAAAGACTCAATAATGACTCTCAAGGATAGGAATTGCATTTTTGGCACACCACTTTCTGTCAATGAGCTTCTCAATTCTCTTGAGGAGTGTGAAAATCTTCATACAGAGGCTGATGTTATGACCTTGTAATAATGGGACACATGACCTGAGTAAGCCAAAGGCAATCTGGGTTATACTAGGACCTGCTACTCTCCCTTCCTCTAGATAGGCAAGGGTCCAGTCAACAGGTGGATAATATAGCAAGGTTTTAAATGTGTTGAGGATCACCACCTTTAACACTGATATGTGAGTGACAAGAATGTCCCCAGCTCTCAACATATCTTAGAGCAGCAACCATCTATGATGTATGCTCTATAAGGTTTCTACTACCTACTCTACCTCTGTAGAGTAGATGCCTCTTATAACCTTGGGCTAATACCAAGGAGTACAGCTTTGCCCTATCTCTAATGGGATGTGAAGCAAACAAAGAAGCTAGTGATTGTAATGATCAATAGTGCAATGAAAAGGAGGGCTTACAGCTTTAGCTTTCTAGGAACAGAAGCTGATGGGGAGGTGGAGATGATGTACACTCAGATTGAATTGTATAGATCAAGGTTAGAGGGTATATAAAGGGGCAACACCCATATAAATAGATTCTGCCTGTTTAGGGCAGGCTTTCTATTGTACAAGGTAATATGAGATCTGGATTAGATATTACTATAAAGGGAAATAGGACATCAGTCAAATGGTAGTTTGGAAATACTAGGCTGTATACAAAAGAATACAGCCATGGAGGCATTGTCTATAGATCAAACAGTGAAATAGAAGAAGAGGTGAAATTGGAGGCTGTGGTCTACAGCTAGGATGGTGATGATGGTGAGCATGGCATCACCTTAGAAGGCAGTAGGATATGGTGATGCTTGAGTGGGAGTTCATGGGGAATCCTTTGGGGCATCCCAGAAGAGTTCAGAGTCAAATGTCAGGTCATCCCAGAGACCTGTTGGAGGAGACAGTAGTGAAAAAGGTATATACATCCCCTTCCATACCTGTAACAGCTGAGACATTTGACAATGATGTTGCAATCATCACAGAAGTTTGATGATGAGATGTGGTTCAGAACAGAGAGGCTATTGATGTGGACTCAGACAACAATGATGAAGATAATGAGCCTAAGGAAGCTAAGCCAGCAACAGTATCTAAGCTAGTTGTGCTGGCTGAGAAGCTTGAGGCCCAGTGAAAAATGACTATGATTGTGTGTGTCCAGGTATGCCTGGATATGTTTGCTTGTGAGTTATATACCAAACCACATTGTATCATATCTTCCTAATAAAATGACAATGTTCTGCATGCTTATAGATTATGGTTTCTGATCATAAATGATTTTTCAGGCTACAATATAGTAGAGTAGATCACAACATAGTGTGTTCCAGAAAGTTTATGATTATATAATATGCTCATAACTGATAATCAATGTTACTATATGTTATTTGCATCTAGGGGTATCTGATCCCAAATGCTTCCTAATGATCACACAATCTGCTTGTAGCTGTTCACAAATGTCCATTTCTGATGTGACCAACTACATATGACATCTGCTGATATATGCTGTGTAATGGTAGTGTATCACTGACCTCTTCGTACTTATGAGAACCTGAAGGTGTAAGCAATGAAAAGTTTGTGTTCCACAAGAAAAGAGGGTGAGCAAGAGGGTGCAGAAAAGAGTAACAAGATGATGGATAAGAGAGGTGGGACATCAACTGGAGTTGTTTGCTGAGAGACAATGACAAGTGAAGTGACTTCTGAATGCTTGAACAAGATAATGCAGTAGACTTCTAGAGAGTTGCTGGAGAGTAATGCAAGATAGTACTAGGTAAAGAAATAAATGAGTAATGAGACTGGAAAAAATGAGAGGTAGTTGACTAGCTAGTGAAGTGTTCCTTGGGACATGGTGTTGTCCCATGCTTTCTTCTTTATCTGCACTAGTGTTAGTACATGTCAGACAGAACATCTGTCAGACAACATATCAATTCTTTGACCTTAGTTTTGTATGCCTCAAATTTAGATTAGTACAGTAATAGATGTACTTATAGAAATTTAATCCATACCTTGCACTGCTGCTCACTGAGTTGATTGTCCCAATACATATGGAACTCGTTGCAGTTTCCATTCTCATTGATCTGTGCAAGCCAGCATAAGGTGCACAGATTGCTAAAATCTGAATTATTAGTAGTAGTGATCTGCTTGATGGTGAATGACTCACTATGCCATTTGGTTTTTCATTGGTTGCATCTTGTTCTTTCAGTTAGAACTTGTTTTGCATTTGCTATTTGATGAATTGCTACTTGCTCCTACACCTCCCCTATTGCCCCCATTATCCTCAGTTTTGTTTTTTGCCATGCCCTCAGGCATCAGAGGAAGTGGAGGAAGCTTGAGTATCACGGACTTCTTTACCAGGCTTGAACTACAATATATATGATAAATAACTGATGTGTGACCATACAGTGGATTAATGACAATAGGAGTGGATGCAGCATCCTCGGGTGGTCGTATGAGAGCTTTAATCAGATGATCTACAGATGAATTTGTGTTAGAATCTAATATGGTCTCTTGGGCTACCATTGATGAGATTGGAGCTTTGGTTTCATGATCCCTGGATAGTTCCATGTTGGAATTTGCAATGGGAGTTGGAGGTGGAGACAAGGAATCAGATTGATCTGAGATTGATGCAGAAGAGCCAATTGTAAGCAAAACCAGTTTGGATGTGTCCCCTTGAGGTATTCCTGGTGACATTGAGAGAGAGGGAGGCAAAAGGGGGTGAGCAGCATTGCTTGTGATTACTACAGGTGATCCACTAGTTGAAATGTCTGGGGTTGTGGTTAGTGTTGCTGGGGAGTTCTCCAAGGTGGAATCATCTGTTGGCCAATACAAAGTGTCAGTATGTTCAATGAAGTCATATCTTACTGACCTTTAAATCTCTTCTCTATCTGCTCTGACTTGACTGGTTTTGCCTTGTGCTTCTTATTCATGCAGCTTGCTGATTCATTACTTGATGTAGCTTTGTCCTCCTGCTTGATTTGCCAACTTGCAACCTAGTTGCCTTTCTCATCCAGATTGTTGTGGACCCATCTAAGATAATCAATTGAGCAAAGGAGATCAATCTTCCAGTTGTTTTCTACAAACTGGAGGAAAGGGAAAGATTTGTATGTGAGTGAGTACACAACCTCTTTGGCAGAGGTGTTGGCTTTGCTTCAGCTTTGGAGCCATGTCATTGACAACAAGTTTGGCTCAGCAACCTCAAATAGTCTTCCAAATAGCTTTGAGGGTTCTGTTGGGGACCCTGTTGCCCTGCTCATCTTCTATAAAGGCAAATTTATATTGAGTATCACCATGGGCCTCGGGAGTATTCATCTATTTGTTATGCTTGCTTTGGGTCCAAAAGCAGAGCCTTGGATACATTTCAGCACTCTTTATTATGCTAGGCACAGCCATTATCTTTTGTAATGATGTAGACAGTTGATCCAACATTATCCTGGATATAATGTAATATAATCAGCATGTGTTATAGACATTGAGGACTTACTTTAGAGTGTCAAGCTCAATAGTTTCCTGCATATATGCCTGATCAGTACATATAAGGTAATTAGCACTTATCAGCCTTGTCTCTTACCTGGAAGTACCCAAGTGATGGCTAATTAAGATTAATTGAATTAAAATTTGTCACTTGGGAGATTAGGGGGGTAGTGGAGGTGCATTCAAATTCCATGTCAAGCAGGTTCTCTGAGAAGCCTGTAGTAATATTAGTGGAGAATCCATTGATGGTATTAAGAAGGAGAAGTCATAGTTTCCATTCATTATGGATTGGAACTGTGTAGAGGGACAAGAAGTAACATGTATGAGGACAGGGGGATGTACAGTTCTAGTAACTCTGACTCAGCTATATCTGAGTGTGCTAATCTGTGAAGTTTATGACATAAGGTTATTTCTCAATGTGACTAACTCATTCACTATAACTGAGCCAATTGCTAAACTCCTTATGCCCAAAGCACCCCAGATCCACACATTTGGGGACATCATATTGTTAGATATTGTCAATGTTGTTCCTGGCTGGGAAACCTACACATTTTCCCAGGATACCAAGGTAAGCAGTCTTTCCTTGTTCCACCATTAACTTCACTCTTTCCAGAAAATTGTCCTGCGAATCAAGCATCATGCCATTGATACTGTATCAATTCCATATAAGTGAAGTTGCTGATCACAGACTCCAGTGCAATGTATCGATCTGATTGCAGGCAAGTACAAACAGAAAACATAACCACATCTAACAAGATGCTGGTGGCTGCCATGTTGTAAGTACTATTATTTTATTCATACCACTATATACTGATATGGTCTAGAGACAAATGGACAAGTTGAATGATGAAGTGGTTACTATCAAAGAAGACCTTGGCATTGTACTCAAGGTCAGATTACCCTATCCAGTTGAACTCAAGGATGAAAAGATATCCATTGATAGTATAGGTGACTACATTTGGTGTGTCAGACAATGTAC